>LJIJ01000015.1:596623-611572 GCA_001718145.1 Orchesella cincta | reverse complement strand
CGCTCCTCCAAATAGTGTATTTTGTATGGTCAGCTGCTCCACCTCCTCACAGCGTAGCTTCTGGGCGAGCGAGGTTGCAATATAACTTTGCTGACTCCCATCATCGAACAGTAGACGAACTTCCTCTTCTTTTCCATTGGTACCCCGAACTCGAACACGAAGTGTCTTCAGCAGTACCACATTTTTCTTGACAACTTGATTGCTATTGCTTGAGGTGGGATTGCAATCATCTGATTTGTCGGTATTCCCATTGTCAGCCTTTCTCTTCTCGGACCCTCGCTTCTCATGATCTTGACTGCTTTCTGTATCTTCCTTGTCTTTGTTCTTGTAACACATGAGAGTTACATGCTTTCCATCGCATACAAAACATTTAACAAATGTCTTACATCGTTTTGAGCCATGTCCCTTTCTTCAGGCAGGTGAAACAGCATCCACTTTCTTTTATTTTCTTTTGACGCTGCTTCATACTCATGCTCCTTGCACGAAAGCACTCATCACTGCGATGTCCAGGTTTGTCACAAAAGATACAGGAGTCATCATTGCTGGTCACGTGTAACGATGCTGCTGTTGGAATATCATTTTTCTTATTTTGCCAATCCCATTTTTCTTCGGTAAAGTTGTCACGTTATTTTCAGCTTCAACAAAGCCTTGCTGAGTCATGCCCGCTGTACCTCGTTCTCACTTCTCTTCGCAGGAACTCCATGAGGAAATCAATTCTTTCTGGGTGGTACAGCTAAAGGGTCATCTTTTCCGTAGTTGTTGCTTCTCTGCCAAGCAGGATCTAAGTCTTCTAATTTGTCATAGGTTTCGGATATCTTGGTGCCTTCTCGGGAATTCTTCACTGTAATTTAACAGCTCTCGAACGTAGACCCTTCAGTAGTCGCTCCTTTCCAAACCGCTCCTTAAGCGCTGATATCATTTTGGGGTAATTTTCAGTCGTCTGTGGGTAGAACTTCACTAGAGCTGCTGCTGTTGTTCCTTCCACCATCGCTTGACTGAGATACTGGAACACGAGAAAAGTTCTGCTCCTCTTCAAGTAACAAGAACAGAACAAGATAAAACAGGATATTTCTACGCCGACACAGCGGCAAACATAAACTAGGGGAAAATGAACAAAGGATATTTTAGACGCTACATACAACTAATCTCCACTTTCCACATATTCAGTTGAGAGTATAAAACCGGATTAAAGTTTTCGTATAATACGTGTATTTTTCTGCTGACAGTTGATTGAATGAATTGAATGACTTTACTCATGTCGTTAAATATGACACTACTTTTCATGAAGCAGGAGTCGGGAAATTGAAACAAGGGTCTTCGATTATCACGAGGTGAATTATACTTATAATCCTCCAAAATGTGATTTAATCGAATCGCAATTCGGAGCTAGGAATTTTATGATTAACAAATCAAAGGACACATCAAATCGGTATTATTTATTACATAAATGCCAAACTTAAAAGTTTTGTGTTACTTCTCTAATTTTATATGCATTCATTATGAAAATAGTATCTAGTTTATACAGAAGATACAAGCTATGCCAGTCATTTGCTTGGGGTGTCCACTTTCACTGACACTTCCTTTTTGTTATACATTCACTAGATACTCAATATAATGACAGGTAAATAATTGGTTCTTATATTATAGCATGTGGTGACCCAAACATTTGTTTTAAAATGGAATTGGTATTATGATGAAGCGGTAGTACACAAGTCAGTAAACAATAGCTACACGAAGAAAAAGATGAAGGTTGTTTCGAATCCCTCAGGAATGAACGCGAGCAGGCAGTGAGGGGGTAATAGTCAAAGCTGAATTTAACTTGAACCCATGTAATGTGGAGCATGGAAATGTAATGAAAATGTGAAGAACTTTCATATGTATATCAATACGTAATACCATGTATGTTCTAGTACTTTTGGTATACGTTGCAGTTGTTTTTTCTCGTTTTGAGCAGTGCTACGAAATGAAACACTTTTCATAGCAATATGATTATGGATGTATATGAAACTGGCAAAATTTTATTGTCCGAAATCAATGAAGAAACCGCCGGTTCCCGTTTGTCTCGTGAAGCTTTGATATTCAATATACATGCTTGCATACGTATTTCTACAATAAAGTTTATTTCTCACCTACTTTACTTCCTTGCTAGAGAATCTTTCCATATATACTATAATCCTTGTTGGCAGCAGCTTAGTCACCTTGTAATTTTCCCGAAGTATCTATCACGATTTTAGTCACAATCTGATAAACATTTTTCTTAACTAGCTATCAGTATACTGGTCCACTTGTCGCAATATAGAGCTCATAATCATTGCTTTCAGTTTTGACTTTCAAAGGTCATAGTTTCAAATTTTGTGTCAGTGAATCATCTTGATTCAACATGAAACGGAAAAGGAAACAAGCATCAATCCCAGAAAATAACTTTCAGTCCATGTCACGGAGAAGTTCAAGTTTAGTCACAGTTAGCCTTGATGATGAAGCAACTGATCAGATTGAAAGACCAGATAGCATCACACCTGTGATACAGTTAGGGATTGTTAATGATGAAGAGATAAATACAGGTGTCGATCGGATAAGCAGTACCGAAAAAATCTTTGAAGTAGTTGTAGATGTCAGTCAACAGGATAGCTCAACTATGGAAGAGAATGCGTCATCAGGATGTTGCAGGAAAACAACATCTTGGTTCCAAGGTAGCAAGAATAAAATGATCGATTGCAGATGTTGTCAGCGAATTTCTGACTTTTTCAAAAGAAAGTTAGAACAGTGGAAAGAGACGTTGGAAAGTGAATGCGGAAACAGCTACCTGGAAACTTACTTCATCTACGCAAATGTTTGTGGTGTGTCTCCATTTCGCTTTGACAAAAATAACACCGAGTGGCTTGGCTGAAAAAGGTTTGACGCAGTTTTTAATATTTGTTTTTGCTTTGTCATTCACAAGTACTGCTTTATTTTTCCTTTTGCATTGTTTTCAAGTGCTTGGTCTTTT
This sequence comes from Orchesella cincta, assembly GCA_001718145.1. Taxonomy (NCBI): domain Eukaryota; kingdom Metazoa; phylum Arthropoda; class Collembola; order Entomobryomorpha; family Orchesellidae; genus Orchesella; species Orchesella cincta. The sequence continues at coordinate 608,586 of LJIJ01000015.1, read as the reverse complement.
GAAAATTAGTAATCTGTAATTCCGATACCGCTCCGAAACCTCCAATTAAAGTTTGAATAAGAATTTTTATCTTATGACATTATTTTATAGAAAACATGATAAAGCGTGGGCAAAAAAATAAATCGATAATCCGTGTACAGCAAAGCAATAATTACTTGCAACACCACATTTTTAACTTCTATCCATTATTAACCACGTTGATTTGATGTATTTGACCATGCTGTAGTTTATTACTTTTGTCACATTTCTAGCCGCATTAAAACAGTAATTCTAGTGAGTGACAGTAAAATTTATTTTAATTGCAACTTTACGAGATGAAAATTTTATTGCTCTTTGTGTCTTAACTTTATCTTACTGTGCATTCATTGTTCTGTATTTGTGGATAGCGCATAATGTATAAATTTTAGTGAAGGTAATTCGATGCGAAAAGATTGACAAAAGAAATAAAATTTTCATCTCGTAAAGTTGCAATTAAAATAAATTTTACTGTCACTCACTAGAATTACTGTTTTAATGCGGCTAGAAATGTGACAAAAGTAATAAACTACAGCATGGTCCAAATACATCAAATCAACGTGCGTTAATAATGGGATAGAAGGTTAAAAATGTGGTGTTGCATAGTAATATTGCTTTGCTGTACACGGATTATCGATTAATATTTTTTTGGCCCACGCTTTATCATGTTTTCTATAAAATAATGTCATAAGATAAAAATTCTTATTCAAACTTTAATTGGAGGTTTCGGAGCGGTATCGGAATTACAGATTACTAATTTTCAAAAGACCAAGCACTTGAAAACAATGCAAAAGGAAAAATAAAGGCAGTAACTTGTGAATGACAAAGCAAAAACAAATTTAAAAACTGCGTCAAACCTTTTTCAGCCAAGCCACTCGGTGTTTATTTTGTCAAAGCGAAATGGAGACACACCACAAACATTTGCGTAGATGAAGTAAGTTTCCAGGTAGCTGTTTCCGCATTCACTTCCAACGTCTCTTTCCACTGTTCTAACTTTCTTTGAAAAAGTCAGAAATTCGCTGAAACATCTGCAATCGATATTTTATTCTTGCTACCTTGGAACCAAGATGTTTGTTTTCCTGCAACATCCTGATGACGCATTCTCTTCCATAGTTGAGCTATCCTGTTGACTGACATCTACAACTACTTCAAAGATTTTTTCGGTACTGCTTATCCGATCGACACCTGTATTTATCTCTTCATCCATTAACAATCCCTACTGTATCACAGGTGTGATGCTATCTGGTCTTCAATCTGATCAGTTGCTTCATCATCAAGGCTAACTGTGACTAAACTTGAACTTCTGCCGTGACATGGACTGAAAGTTATTTTCTGGGATTGATGCTTGTTTCCTTTTCCGTTTCATGTTGAATCAAGATGATTCCTGACACAAAATTTGAAACTATGACCTTTGAAAGTCAAAACTGAAAGCAATGATTATGAGCTCATATTGGCGCGACAGGGACCAGTATACTGATAGTAGTTAAGAAAAATGTTTATCAGATTGTGACTAAAATCGTGATAGATACTTCGGAAAATTACAAGGTGACTAAGCTGCTGCAACAAGGATTATAGTATATATGGAAAGATTCTCTAGCAAGGAAGTAAAGTAGGTGAGAAATAAACTTATTGTAGAAATACGTATGCAAGCATGTATATTGAATATCAAAGCTTCACGAGACAAACGGGAACCCGGCGGTTTCTTCATTGATTTCGGACAATAAAATTTTGCCAGTTTCATATACATCCATAATCATATTGCTATGAAAAAGTGTTTCATTTCGTAGCACTGCTCAAAACGAGAAAAAACAACTGCAACGTATACCAAAAGTACTAGAACATACATGGTATTACGTATTGATATACATATGAAAGTTCTTCACATTTTCATTACATTTCCATGCTCCACATTACATGGGTTCAAGTTAAATTCAGCTTTGACTATTACCCCCTCCACTGCCTGCTCGCGTTCATTCCTGAGGGATTCGAAACAACCTTCATCTTTTTCTTCGTGTAGCTATTGTTTACTGACTTGTGTACTACCGCTTCATCATAATACCAATTCCATTTTAAAAACAAATGTTTGGGTCACCACATGCTATAATATAAGAACCAATTATTTACCTGTCATGTATATTGAGTATCTAGTGAATGTATAACAAAAAGGAAGTGTCAGTGAAAGTGGACACCCCAAGCACAATGACTGGCATAGCTTGTATCTTCTGTATAAACTAGATACTATTTTCATAATGAATGCATATAAAATTAGAGAAGTAACACAAAACTTTTAAGTTTGGCATTTATGTAATAAATAATACCGATTTGATGTGTCCTTTGATTTGTTAATCATAAAATTCCTAGCTCCGAATTGGCGATTCGATTAAATCACATTTTGGAGGATTATAAGTATAATTCACCTCGTGATAATCGAAGACCCTTGTTTCAATTTCCCCGACTCCTGCTTCATGAAAAGTAGTGTCATATTTAAACGACATGAGTAAAGTCATTCAATTCATCTCAATCAACTGTCAGCAGAAAAAATACACGTATTATACGAAAAACTTTAATCCGGTTTTATACTCTCAACTGAATATGTGGAAAGTGGAGATTAGTTGTATGTAGCGTCTAAAATATCCTTGTTCATTTTCCCCCTAGTTTATGTTTGCCGCTGTGTCGGCGTAGAAATATCCTGTTTTATCTTGTTCTGTTCTTGTTACTTGAAGAGGAGCAGAACTTTTCTCGTGTTCCAGTATTCTCAGTCAAGCGATGGTGGAAGGAACAACAGCAGCAGCTCTAGTGAAGTTCTTACCCCACAGACGACTGAAAATTACCCCAAAATGATATCAGCGCTTAAGGAGCGGTTTGGAAAGGAGCGACTACTGAAGAGGGTCTACGTTCAAGAGCTGTTCTAAACTGTGAAGAATTCCCGAGAAGGCACCAAGATATCCGAAACCTACGACAAATTAGAAGCGCACATTAAGGCCTGCCTTGGCCCAGAGAACAACAACTACGGAAAAGATGACCCTTTATCTGTACCACCCAAAAAAGAATTCGATTTCCTCATGGAGTTCCTGCGAAGAGAATTCGAGAACGAGGTTCAGCGGGGCATGACTCAGCAAGGCTTTGTTGAAGCCGAAAATAAAGTGACAACTTTACCGAAGAAAAATGGGATTGGCAAAACCAAGAAAAATGATATTCCAACAGCAGCATCGTTACACGTGACCAGCAATGATGACTCCTGTATCTTTTGTGACAAACCTGGACATCGCAGTGATGAGTGCTTTCGTGCAAGGAGCATGAGTATGAAGCAGCGTCAAAAGATAATAAAAGAAAGTGGATGCTGTTTCACCTGCCTGAAGAAAGGACATGGCTCAAAACGATGTAAGACATTCGTAAAATGTTTTGTATGCGATAGCAAGCATGTAACTTTCATGTGTTACAAGAACAAAGACAAGGAAGATACAAAGCAGTCAAGATCATGAGAAGCGAGGTCCCGAGAAGAGAAAGGCTGAAAATGGGAATACCGAAAAATCAGATGACTGCAATCCCACCTCAAGCAATAGCAATCAAGTTGTCAAGAAAAATGTGGTACTGCTGAAGACACTTCGTGTTCGAGTTCGGGGTACTAATGGAAAAGAAGAGGAAGTTCGTCTACTGTTCGATGATGGGAGTCAGCAAAGCTATATTGCAACCTCGCTCGCCCAGAAGCTACGCTGTGAGGAGGTGGAGCAGCTGACCATACAAAATACACTATTTGGAGGAGCAGTGACGAAGCCTCGACTGAAGTCAAAGTTTAACGTCATAATGCAAGGTTCACAGTCAGCAGAGAAAATTCAAGTGAAACTGATGAACGAGGATGTGTTATGCGGATCCAGCCCAATTATTCCATCAGGACCGTGGCTTAAAGGAACTGGAAGAGCGGTGTATCAAGCTGAGCGATACATGGACTGACTCAACCCAGATTCAAATTCTGATTGGAAGTGACTTGTGGGGCTGTTTAATGACTGGGCGCACATACAAGACGTCAGGTGGACTGTTCGCAATGGAGACCTTACTTGGCTGGACCATCAGTGGAGAGTTACCCATCAGCAGTAACGGTAATTGCAATTTCGCAAATACAGTCATTTCATTATCTGTATGTGATGATAGTTTGTCGAAGATGTGGAGTCTTGAGGCGATTGGAATTCAAGATGATGCTGAGAAAGTGAACCAGGAGGAGCATGATGAACTCGTGAAAACATCCGTCAAAGAAAATATAACCCGTGAAGATGACGGAAGATACGTAGTTAGGCTGCCCTGGATTGAGAAGAGCACATATCCTCCTCCAAATCGCATAATTTGTGAAAGACGACTCCACTCAACAACAGCAAGATTGGTCAACAAAGAAGAAATAGAAAATTATGACCAAATCTTTCGTGACTGGGAGAAGGAAGGGATAATAGAAAGAAGTACAAAAGCAGTGAAAGAACACTTTCTTCCCCATCACCCAGTATTTAAACCAGAAAGCATGACGACGCCAGTGCGACCTGTGTTTGACGCGTCGTGTAAAGTAGGAAAGTTTCCATCCCTCAACCAATGCCTTGAGAAAGGTCCGAATCTGTTGGAGCTGATACCCTCAATACTACTTCGGTTCCGGAGAAAGAAAGTGGCTGCCGTAGCTGACATCCGGAAAGCATTTCAGATGATTGGGGTGACGCCAGAAGATCGGGATTTCCAGAAGTTTCTATGGTGGGAGGACTTGAAAACTCGTAATAAAATTATTGAGTTCCAGCATGCGAGGGTTATCTTTGGAATGAACTGCAGCCCGTTCATTCTTGCAGCGGTAATAGAGCACCATCTGGAAAATGTTTCCGGAGAGGATCAACCTGTGGCAGATGTGCTAAAGCAATCCCTCTATGTGGACAACTTAGTGGCGAGTTTTAACTCACAAGAAGAATGTGAAACTTTCAAATCAAAGTCAATCAGAATCCTGTCAGAAGCCAGAATGGACCTACGTCAGTGGGAATCAAATATGGATAGGATTAGTGAACAACAAATAACGTCAGTACTTGGAATGAAGTGGGACAAGGGAGAGGATGAGCTGTTTTGCTCAAAGCCGAAAAAGTGGACTCCAGATGACATCCCAACTATCACGAAGAGAAGTGTGCTTTCTCTTGTGGCCCAAGTATTTGACCCTTTGGGATTTTGTGTACCTGCTCTCCTCCAGCCAAAACTAATGCTCCAAGAATCATGGATTGTAAAACGGGGCTGGGACGAAGAATGGAGTCAGGATGAAGCCAAGAAATTCCTAAAATGGACGAAGATCTTCAGCTCATCACTCATGTTCGTGTACCACGAAACGCGTTTGGCAGTAGTTGCCCAGAAGGAGGAATCTCCTTGCACATGTTTAGTGATGCTAGCCAACACGCATATGCAGCCGTGGTATTTGCAAGAGTTGAAGATGACGATAAAATTAGAGTGCAGCTTTTGGCTGCTAAATCAAGACTTGCGCCAGTTGGGAAGACAGCGAGGAAGATAACTATACCGCGACTTGAGTTACTTGGATGTCTCATAGGCTCTCGTCTCCTTTCAAGTGTAGTGAAAGCACTTTCTCTCGGTAACATGCCGATTTATTTATGGAGTGACTCGAGCGTAGCTTTAGCCTGGATCCGAAGAGATGAGGACTGGGGCACCTTTGTAGGGAATCGCGTTCGAGAAATCCGAAGACTGACTGAGGAGAAAGTGTGGAGACATGTACCTGGCTTGATAAACCCTGCCGACCTTCCATCCAGAGGATGTTCCTTTCGGGAGCTGGTGGAATCAAGATGGTGGGAGGGTCCTGCCTGGCTAAGAGAGAGCGAAGAAAAGTGGCCAATTACTCAAGAAGAAATTGATGAAGATGCTGTTTCCGGTGAAAAGAAGAAATCTGCGCAAGTAAATACTGTGGTGCCGGTAGCTGAACCAACCTTCTCATCATATAGAAAGAACGTCAACGTACGTGCGTGGATGAGAAGATTCTACACTTGTGCTGTGTACCGTGGAGTATTCCTGGATATTGTGGAGTCGATCAGTACTAACAGTTTCTTGGACTCCTTGGAAAAATTTACAAACCTGATCGGACGTCCCTGTAAAATTTATTCAGACAATGGGACTAATTTTGTCGGCGCCCACTCTCTCATGAAGCGACTCAATTGGAAGAAAATAGAAGAAAAGCTTCATGTTCGTGAAATTCAGTGGAGTTTCAATCCTCCGACTGCTGCATGGTGGGGAGGATGGTGGGAGCGCCTAGTGAAGACCCTCAAAGATTTATTGAGGCGGATGATTGGAACCGCAAAGCTGACCATGTTGGAGTTGAACAGGTGCTTATGGGGTATTACTCATACCATCAACAGCAGACCGTTAACTACAGTGACTGAAGATGGAGACGACCTGATCCCACTACTCCAAACATGTTTATGAGAGGTCTCCCTGTATCTGGATTACCAGAACGAGAACTCCTGTCCGGCTGACCTGAGGGAGCATTCAAGAAGATGACTGCCTGAAGGAAGCTCTACAACAAAGATTTAGGAAGGAGTACTTGGCCAATTTGGTGCAGAGGAGAAACGAGACCAAAATGAAAGCTCCAGTGGCTGGTGATGTAGTCCTCGTGGGAATGGACAATAAGAAACGATTTGAGTGGCCCCTTGGACGAATACTGGAGATATACCCTGGAAAGGACAAGAAGGTTCGTGTGGCGAGAGTGAAGACAGCCAAAGGTGTTCTCTTGCGCCCCCTTCAACGTTTATACCCTTTGGAGGTGTCCTCTTCCGAGCAAGTTGCTGTACCCAAGAAGATTGTGGAGGAGGCTGCAAAGCAAGTTCCGGTTCAAGATGTTCCTGTGACTGAGACGCGAAGTGGACGCCGAGTCAAGCAACCCTGCCGTTATGGAACCTGGAACTATTAACTTATTATTATTATTGATTTATGAAATTTTATTGTACTTTTACTAGGTAAAAGTAGGTGGGAGTATGTGGAAAGTGGAGAAATGCATAGTGTAGCGTCTAAAATCTCTTTGTTCATTTTCCCATGTTTAATGTTTGCCGCTGTGTCGGCTAAAATATTTGTTTTGCTGCTTTTTGCTACTTGAGCAGGAGCAGACTTGGTTTTATTCATTCTTGTTTGAGATCGCAACTGGAGTGGTTGGATTTTAGGCAGCGTGTCAGAATCAATTTTGTACCTTATAGAGATAATGTTTCATTGTTCTTTAAGGAAAATTAGTAAAGTTAATTAGATAATTGTAAAGATTTGGTCCGCAATAAAATAGGGAAAGTAAAAATAGATCGATATCGAAAGTGTCCTTATTTTTAGACTAGATAACAATTATCATTTCATTCAAGCATTCATCGTAAGTGAGTCTAATTGGGATTACTATCGAAGGCGCTATTGTCGGGTAGACTTTAGGACTTGCTCTTCACAGAATAACTTACAAAGTTTCCAACTTTCATGATTTGTCAGTAGCATGCAACGTAACCCAAAGCGTTGTTTTGTAACAAAGTAAATACCCACTTTCTCTCAAAGCAAGAAATGCATGCAAATTAAAAGCTTTTCAGTCTCAGTCAGAATATGAGTGAGGTGACTGCTACCGATTACATGTGCCAGCACGGTTTCTAATTATCCCACTATATCCCTCTGGTCTGTGCGTGAGTCCTAGAAAGCCATCATGTCACTTGAATCAATAATAGCCAAGCTGTTAATAATAACTAAACCCGGTCACGGGAACCATAGCATATCGTCTATCATCGTTTAGGCATTCAATTTTCAAACAAGAGAGGAAATACCAACTAAACCATTTGCGAATTAATCGTCTATGAATGACGCATGAAAATGGAACCAAGGTCAACAGATTACAAACAAATCGTAAGTAGCTTTTTTATAGGTAAACAATCCATCATTTTAATCGCTAAATAAGAAATTACTGATCAGTACAAAAAAGTATTCCAATTCATAAATATCGTAACAAACAGTAATACCTAACCAGAATATTAAAAAAATATCAAGAGAATGCTTATTAGTTATATAAGTAAAAACAAGAGATTCCCTAATTCATCAATCAATACTGTAATAATTAAAACTTAAGTACAACCAACAGAGCACCAATGAGCTATCCAAAACCTCCATTTCATTTCTTCATTTTTTAAAAATGTCGGCGATTGTTAATATTAATTGGACAAAATTTTAAAGTGTGTGCCTTGTTCCCAGTTTTTTACAACAGGGACAAACAAATTGTCTGAGGTCGGGACATGTCGTAACACCCCTCCTATTTGTAGTATTATGGCTGAGGTAGATCTCAGGAGCTTTTCCGTTTTTGTAGCAGAGTCCGCACCACACTCGCTTTTGCGTCCTTCCGGAAATTGATTTCTTTATTATTTCGGTTGGCTCCACGTGTTTCTGCAATGGCCATTTCTTCCAACTGCTTCTCACATCTGTCCACGCTTGGTTCTGCTTCCGAACTTCGACGAGGGTTGCTGTCGAATCTTAAAAGAAATTAAATGAACGATTTTATCAATTGTCGCGATACAACCCCTTAATACAAATTATTACACGTTGTGAAATTACCTCCAACTCCAAATTGACCTTGCTTGCAAAACTGATTAGATGGGACGTCCACGGGGGGAGTCATTGAAGGTCTCTCGGCAGGATGAGCCATTTGGACCTTCTCCCCTCGACCGTTGGGGGTCTTAGTCAAGGTTATTTGGTGTTGAGGATATTCCAAGTATCCCGTTGCGTTGTAGGTTCGGCAGGGGTGACGGTGGGTGGAAGGCACATATTGAGAATAAAATGACACTGGTCCCTGAGACGGAGTGATGTTTGATCCCGTTCCGTGTAAGAAAATTGGAAGATTAGTCCAGTTCGTAACGAGACTGGAGGTTGGACCATTACGCTGTACTTTGTACGGATTCAAAATCCATCCGGAAGTCATGGCATAGCCACCTTGCATGCCCTAAATCAAAAGATGATTATAAATTTTCAGTGCAATTCAAAAATAAATTTTAATCTTAGTACTTTACGAATTACCAAATAAATGAGAGAATTGTTTCCCAACTGGATTGCCGACTCCAGTCTGAATATTTCCGTAGTTATTTGTAGGACTCCAGCTAAGAGGTACTGATCTGGGAGGTGGACACCAGAGAAAGTTCCTAGGGTTTTGTGCCACTTGAAAGTGGTTGAAACTCATGGTTATCGAGTTTGGAAATGTTTCCCAGAAATTTAACCCAAATTTTAAAAGTTTGGGAATGTATTTGAAACTTTTGGAGGACTAAATTTAAGGTTGAAATTAAACAAGAAACTCCAGGACTGTCTCTTACCAAAGGTCAGCAAATGAATGTTTCGAGTTTGACAAAATCGCTCTATTTATACTCCCAATAAATTTGCATAGAATAGTTATAATTAAAGTGAAATCTTCTAAACCCCAACATTTATGCAAACTACTGAAATTTCGTTTCCTTTCTGCTTTCTTAGTACTGATGACCTCGACCTTTCAAGGTACTTTTACTAACTTCTGCATAGTTTGTGTATCTAATGGGTTCGCACGCCTATGTTGCGTTAATATTATGCCTTTTCAGAAGGTAGTAATATTAGCATACGAAAGCCACCTGGTTCATGTACATGCAGTTGCAAATTCTGCTACCCCGTAGCAGAATTCTGCTGCCGTTTTGGTAGCAGAATACTGCTACCGGGTAGCAGAATATTGCTACCTTCCAATTCGTCACTCTACGTGTTAACACAGGCAGGATAGGCGAAGTTTCAAAAAAAGGTTGAAGATGGTTGATATTTGTGCTTCCAAACTAATTCGGGTTCGCTCTTTCGACTGGGAGTGAAAGTTTTGCTCTAAACCTCTGTCAACCGCATGAAAATGGTAGGGTAGCAGAATTCTGCTACCGTTTCCTATACTCTCCATGTTAACGGTAGCAGAATTCTGCTACCGGGTAGCAGAATTTGGCTACCTAGCTGCAACTGACATGTGCATATTTATATACTCTTGCGAGCTTGTCGTTACAATAAAGCTCGTTCCAGTTGCATTTCAACACCAAAGGTGACAATTGATAACGGAATTCCACCACTCTCAAAACGGTGAACACAACGACAAACGTTACTGTTTAGTTTTATTGCTTTTGATCTGTATCTTACTTGAATTTTTATGAAAGATCTTGTAACAAAGCCATACGCCGCTGTTTAGGAATGCCTGAGACTATGAGATCCTCTGCAAACGGGAGGACTTACCCATCCCTATGACTTAGCCGTCTTCTGTCCCCGTAAACGCATGCAAAACTCCTAAAATCTATGTATTTGTGGTGAGAAATCCAACCATAAAATGTTGCCATCTCTCAATCAATGCAATTATCAGTAAGAAATTTAGTATGGTGTCTTCCTTGCTACAGCATTTAAATACTTCCCAAGTATTCCAAGTTAAATAAAATTATTATCAGGTTTAAATTATTCGTTCACTAATTTTTAATCCAAACGGCATGTGAATTAAGTAGAGATCAACGTGTGTTAGCTGCAAACTCTCAAGGGATTTCTTGAGAAAGAATGGTACTTTCTCCTGTGTCATTCCGGCTGGAGGGAGCTATAATGTAGACGTAAGAAACAAAATTGAATTCAGGCTGCTGCCTTTGGTTGTGACTGAAATGCCTGACATTTGTTACAATGAACAAATCCTCCCGTTTAAGTTTTCCTGAGTCTAGCCATTGCTTTAGAACCCTTCCAATAACATGCTCATTTGAATACACGTAAGCTGTATCGATAGCTGTTTCCAACTCTTGCTCATTAGAAGCTAAGAATAAGCTAATCATTGTAAGTTTGATTTTTCAGCAATTTTACACAATTTTTTTTATGCTTAAGCAAATGCTAAAAAACTTGTGAAAATTTTATTGTGATCCGATTGCTTATATATCGGTGGAATTTTATACCAGAAAAGTTTCACGGATATGAGGAACGCATCTATGACTCAAATATCTTGAAGATGATACCGATCCTTACGATATTGATCGTTGACTTTGGTAAACGGAGATATGAGCGTCAAGATTAGGAAGGCCTGTGATGAAAATAGTTGATACTTTCAATTGTGCACAATTTTATCAAATGTATATTGGGATTCCACAACAATCGCCAGTAGGAAGGCCACATGTTAATGCATATTAGTGACTGGATGCACAATATAACTTTTTCCAATCGATTTATTCCAGTGTTTACGGTTGTTCACCTGAATGAAACTGCACCCTTCTTCATTTGTAAATCATTTCTTTCAAGTTGGATGAAAAGGAGTTCAATGAAAATTTTGCCAATCTACTACTGGTAATGATGTTTAAATCCGTAGGTAAAATCGAATTAACACTAATCATTTTTGTTTAAGTGTTTAATTCTTGAAAATGTCACCGCCTAGTTGACGAAAGCTTGAGAATTAAAGTTAATAAATCATCTCTTCAATCAAAAACATGACTACTACTAATCATTTTCATTAATTTCCAGGTGATAACGGATAATGTGTGTTTTTAATAGTTTATTGAGTTGTTTATTATAATACTATACTATGATTTCTTTTAAAATCCGCTGAAGGATTTAGCATTACCGGGAACATGTTGTCCCCCTTGGATTTAGCATACGATTCCCATGTAAATGGATTTAGCATACGATTTCAGATGTAAATGGATTTAGCATTAAAAAAATCATATGTATGAGGATGTAGCATTGGAAAATCCTAAGTTAAATTCCAGAATGTGCTCACCGCTGAAATATATTGTAGCGTCCAAATCCATGTAAGTGAGAGAACGCAATGCTAAATCCCGTGACTGATCCATGCCCTAAATCCATTAACATGGGAAATCGCACTTGCTAAATCCATTAACATTGGGGAATCGTTGTCTAAATCCATTGGTGATTATCATGAGGAACATCTCTTAGCATGGGCATTTGTACATGGGATTATAGCA